>CM066967.1:5996927-6026847 GCA_033971965.1 Cucurbita ficifolia | reverse complement strand
TAAAATCATCCGGGAATCCGTGAAATGAAAAATATAGGTAACTGTTAGCCAATATTGATTTCTTGAATTTTTGGTTACCAATGTCCTGATTCTTTTAGAGGGCTGATGTCTTTAGTAAACCTATCATTGATTATGCTAATCTCTGCTGTATTTTACATTTTCTGAAAGAAACAATGGTTCTCTTTAATCCTCCTATCAAACCATCTGCTTACAATTACAACCAATGACCTAACCTTCCTAATCATGTTTTATTTGTATGTATGGTTATCAATGTTTCCTGGCTACTAAAGAAAACCTCCTCCTACACATTGTTTGTTTCAACTCGAATGCACTTGAACCCCTCCCCCCACGAGCTTAGGATGTCTATGTGCATTGGGGCTGCTTTGTAAGTGAAAATCCCAATAGGCTTGATGTCTGCTGATCAAAAGTCTTGTAATTTTTTTAACCATAATCTAATGTTATTTCCTTCTCCATACTCTAAACCTTCGATGAATGTCTTTAAGGTGCATTTACAGGTGATGATACAATGACAATGGAGAATGAAATCGACCACGGTCTACTATCGGGAGGCAGAAACCCATATGGGCTCAACGTGAATGGTCAATACAGCATGTACTCATCCCATCAATGAAACTTTTCTTCAAGCCTCCACATTCTCTCGCTGAAAATGGATCTTTCATTCGGGTAACGTCAACAGCACATCTAATAATTCCTGCGGATATATTGAATAGATACGAGGATTTAATTGACCATCCTTACCTGCCAATTGCTTCCATTTGTAGACCATAATCTCCATTTAATGTGTGCTTTTTGCCTTGGGTTATTCTATATGTATTTATTTTAGTGTGATATCATTGACTTTCACAGGTTGCATCATTAGAGAAACTTTACAAGATCTTTGAGAGATGTTGATGGCAACATTGTCATTCATCTGAGGCCGCTTCTTGAAACAGGGTTAGCTTTATTTCATTTTGTACCTATGACTTGATTTTTTTTTTTTTTCAGTAATTTGTATAGTGGCCATTTTGCATGTCTATTAACAGCATTTTGATGTTCATGCAAATCCTAAAGTACCTATAAAAATCATCATTTTTGGGTGAGTTTATTGTGCCCAAGATTAAAAAATTGGATATTTTTTTCACAACAGGTTTAATGTTTTCATTTTGGAAATTTATAAAATTAGTTAGTTCTCTCTTTTGGATGATTTTTGGACATTATTTTTCAATGAGGCCCGTTAGATACAAAAAACAAGGTACTTTTACAATTTCTTTCCATGAATAAACAATGAAAAATTGCTAGCTTTATTGTGCCTCCTCCCTATTCAAATTATTTCTCTTAATTTTGAGATATGGAATGATTTAGTTTATCATATCATACGGGCTAAAAGTGGACTTATAATTTTTGATGAAGAGTTTGAAAAAAAGAATGTTGGATACATTAATTTCATTTGAACAAAATTGGTCTACATTGATGATTTAGTAAAAGATCTGGACAGGATCGTAGGTGCCAAAAACAAGGCCGCCAAAGCCCTCTCCAAACAATTTACAATATCCGGAAGGTCTAGCTAGGTACATGGGTCGGGTTAGGGTAATTTTTTTTTGGATCAATTCAGAAGTTTTGGGTTGTGGGTTGGTTAGATTGGTAATCCAATCCGATCCCTGTAATGTTTTTTATTTATTTTGTTTTCATGATCATGATCTCTTTCTTTGAAGTATTCAACATTATCTAATTCTTCTCCCTTTATTACCTTCAATTTTTTTTCGAAAAGCAAAATGATAATGATGGAAACAATATCTAATTCTTTTTTCAAATTTCAAGGCTTGATCAATCATCCCAACAAATAAGGGCCTTGCGTTCAACACAATCTTTAAAATTTGTCAATTTGTTGAGAGATGATCTATCATATCTTATCGCATTTGCGAACACGAGAAATGGAAAATGGAGTCATGCATTTTCTACAAGTCCCCTCATTCATAATTAACTTAATTATGTGGGTACAACACCTTAAGTGTAATACTTTTTCTATTTAAGATAAGTGAATTTCAACTTTTTAAGCTTTTTTCATAATATACAAAATAACTACATCATTGAAACTTGTATTATCGAATGTGATAGAGAAAATCTTATGAGTTAGAGAATTATTTTAGGCAAATAGCTATACCATTGAAACTTGTATTATGAAAATCTTATGGGTTAGTAACTTGACAAAAGTTGAGAATTATTTTATGCAAGTTCCATTTAAAGTCTAAGTACCATGTGTCAGACAAAACTTCTTGGAATTACTGACTAAAAATATTTATTATTATTTTTTTTTGTGGGATGGAGGTCACATTTAGGACATGCAATACTGCAAAACAATTTAAAACCCTAGTTATCTCCCAAATTTGAATGACAACTCATCCATAATTATCATTTTAACACATGATGCTCTACATGCTACTTACTAAATAATGAAATTACAATATTACTAGCACACTTTTTATCCATCGAAGGTTTTAAACTTAGAGTGGTTTTTATCTTCTACTTTATGTGGGTACTTTCTACACTGATTGTTTTTAGTGTTTCCACAACATGCTAGATTTTCCACAACATGATAGTTGATAAGGCAACCCTAATCCTGAGCCCAACGATCCAAGTTTTGTTGAAGCAAGAACCCTTGAATAAAAGAAATTAACACATTCTTATACAAAATTTGAATCAACCAAGAGATAAGGCTAGAATTAGATTACCACCTACGATCAAAGAGATCTAGAAGCAAGATTTGAAAACCTTGTTCTAAATTGAGTCACTCCACAATCGAACTTGATCAAGGCTTGATTGAATGGCTCGGATGCAATTCTATCACAAGAATTGCTTAAAACTTAGAAATGACAAAATTGATGCTTGGATTTCTAAGGAAACGTCTCAATTTGAGATCTCAATTTCATTCCTCCACGAATCTGATTTTCACATAACAATTTGTGGGTATTTATAGTCTCGCCACAAAAGACGTTTGTGGCCATGATTTAATCCCGGTCCCCTCAAATCTCCACGAAGTCAATTTGACCATTTGACCATTACAAGCTTTATAAAATTAAAAATAATAAAGTTTTCTAACAAACGTTGATATGTTTGACCGTGCGGCGTCGTGATCTTGACACGCTCACGACCAGCCTTAAGGAGAATTAAGCCCCATATATATTTTTCGCCCCGACTTTATGGCTTCGTCGGACCTTAGGCGAGGTTTGTCTTCACCAATCGAGCATCACTTGTGCGGAATCCAAGCTTGTCCATCTACACACGTCGCCTGTGCGTGCATGTTCAATCGTCTGCGACACAATCGACTTGCCTCTACACTAGGCCAAGTCATTCGGCTCGACCTTGTCTCTACTCGAGGCCAAGGTCTCTCAATGCACCATTGCGTCTCCTCTTTGCCATCTCGATCTCCATTGACATGGCCCATATGTCTTGACGCCATCCCTAGCCAGTCATTTTTGGGAGTTAGTGACTCATTTCGATTTCAAGGAGTGGATAAAGACGTGATTAGATTGAGCTTATTCCCTTATTCTTTGAGGGATGGTGCTAAATCATGGTTGAATACCTTAGCACCGGGAACAATTGATTCTTGGAATATGCTTCCGCCAATGGAGCTATTTTGTCAAAGACATACAATGAAGCATATGAGATCCTAGAAAGAATAGCATCTAACAATTGTGGAGAAATCATCCAAACTTCTCATGGAAGGGACAAGGCTCATACAACCAACAAATGCCACCTAAAGCAAATTACCCTCCGGGTTTTGGATTACAAAATCAATTGGCTTATAGTTCTAAGCTGCTGATACACAGCAGTAGAAATGAGGAAGGTGCTACACAGAAAGGACGATAGCATAAAATTATGCAGAAGCTGCTGTACAGAAAGAAGATAACAAAAATTATGCAGAAGCTGCTTGTACAGAAGGAGCACAGCAGACATTATGCAGAAACTGTGGAACCTCCTAAAACGCAAACAACAGTCAGTAGTGGACAAGAAAGCATGACATACCACATCAGCACCTACCTTTCCACAAAGAATCAAAATAAAGAAAGAGGAAGCCCATTTTGAGAAGTTTATGGATATTCTGAAGGAAATTCATATAAACCATACTCCTAGTGGAGCTCTTTAAAAGCAAATGCCAAATTATGTGAAATTTTTGAAGGATGTGCTCACTAAATAGAAGAAAGTTTGAAAAGAATTTAAGGTGGTGTCTCTGAATGAAGAGTGTAGTGCAATATTGAACAAACAAGATCCCATTGAAAGAGTAAGACCCAGGTTCATTCACTATTCCCGTATCAATTGGAGGAAAGGAGCTAGGTTAGAGGCATTATGTGACTTGGGGGCAGGCATCAACTTAAATGCTTCTATCCATATTACAAGACAAGTTAGGGATTGGAGAGGCTAGACCGACTACAGTCACCTTACAACTAGTCGATAGGTCCATCACTTATCCCGAAGGAAAGATTGAAGACAATTTTAATTCAAAGTGGATAAATTCATATTTCTAGCAGATTTTATTATTTTAGACTATGAAGTCGACCATGATGTACCAATCTTTATTTGGGGAGGCCATTTGTTAAAAAGACTGGAAGGACAAGTAGATGTCTACAAGGGAACCATAACATTAAGAATGGGTGACCAAAAAGTCGAATTTAATATCAATGACAGCATGAAGTATCCAGCCGTGGCAGAAGAATGCTCAGCAATTTATGAGTTGACAAAACAATCAGCCGCTGAGGAATGGGATAGTTGGGAAGGTGAGCAGGGAGAAGACAACAGTGTGGAAGGACACAAAATAAAACAATTAACAGTTTTAGGTAATAAGAGTTCAGCAGAACTTTTGAGTTCACTAGAATGTGAGGGAAGAAAGAGTTCACTAATGAAACCATCTATTAAGGAAGCACGCGCAGCTGGACTTGCAAAACACTACCTCCCTAACCTTAAATATGCATATTTAGGTGACAAGGAGACACTACCAATCATCATCTCAGCAACACTATCTTCGACTCAAGAGGATATGCTCTAGAAACATTGAAAGAAGCACCAAGGGGGGTCGATAGGTTTGGGGGGGACAATTGGGGCGGAATATTAACAAGGGGAAATTAGTCCCTTAATTTTAATGGCATTGCACCCAAGATTACCAATTGGCAGGAAGGGGACAATTTAAAAATCCCATGGGAGCAGCAACAAAAAGACGAATTAAATCCCATGATGGAAGGGGGGGTAGGGTCGTTCGAAAGGAGAATATCAAGGGGCTAGGATGCTGGGCATTAAAATAATCCAATTGCCAAACAGCAAAAAGCTGCAGGGGGTTACAATTTTCCTATCCAATGTGTTTTCCGAAAAAAGGATGAGAGGCCAACCCCGATTAAAACCAGGTAATAGGGCCAAAATGAGGAACCAACCAATGAGTTGAATCCCCCACTAGAAAGTGGGGAAAATGGGAGGAAGACTTTGCAACCCCATGGATTATAAGAAAGGAACTGAACAAAAAAAACGTTGTGGAACTCCAAACGTAAGGGACTCATTTTTCCTACCACCCATTCATTGGATTTTTCAAATGCTTTGATAGGCTTGCTGGGGGAAAAGTCAAACAATTATTTGCTTCTTGGAATGGTTTATTTTCGGGGGGTACTATAAAATCAAAATTTACCCAAACAATCAAGTCTAGGAAGGAACCAAGAGGAAGGGGGGGGGGGACACACATTTACATGGCCCATATGGAATTTTTTGCCTTTAGACGAATACCCCTTTGGACTACTCGTTAATGCTCCAGCAACATTTCAACGATGCATGATGGCCATTTTTACAGATATGGGTGGAAAAAAGCGTTTCAATGGTGAATATTCATGGGGGATGGACTTTTTCAGGTTTTATGGGGGAGGAAATTCCTTTTTGGAGGAACGTTGTTGCAAATTATGGGGAGGGGGCAATCTCGGGAGAACAAAAGGTTTTTGCTACAAAAGGATGCCGAAAGGGAAGGAATATTGTATTGAATTGAGATGGGTACAAAAACTGTAATTTAATGGTTAAATGAGGGGGTATAGGTGCTAGGCCCACAAGACATCTCCAGAAAGGGAGCAATTAGAAAGGGTTGATAAGAGGCTTAAGGATTAGAAAGCTATTCGAAAGGATTTGAATCCCACCAGATACTTCACGTGGGGGAAAGGTTATAGGGAAGCTTTTTTGGGGTTCAGGTAGGGGGGTTTATAGGGAGGTTTATTAAAAAAAACTTTTTCCCAAAGATTGTTGCATTATAAACCGGTGTGTAGTGGTTTGTTGGACGGCCAAATGAGGAAAATAAAATTTTGTTTTTTGTACGGAACAAACAGTTTGATTGAAATGGCTTTCCCCAAAGCAACAAAGGGGACAGCGTTGAGCGAACCAACAAAGCTCCAATTAAATGTTCTTAAAACACCGGATGGGGATTTCCCCAACCCATTCGAATTATGTAACAATTGTTAGTTGGATGTGAGTGGACCATGCTGGTGGGGGCAATGCTGGGATAGGAAAAAAGGGGAACAAGGGGTTACGTTTCATCCTATCTTATTATGCCAAGGGTGGCTACAACACGTTGGACAATGAGGGCTTAAAAAAAGTGAATAACAAACCACTGAAACAAGCAACTGGGCTTTTTGCGTAGTATTTTGCACTTGTTTGGAAAAAAAAATTTAGGAAAAAGCTTATTTTATTTTGGGAGCAAACGGTGCAAAAGGGTGGGGACCAACCGGACCCACGGCAGGGGAAAGCAATTTCAAAACACCGTAATGATGGAAACCGGAACATGGCCAAAGGGCCAAGGGGATTAATTAGATTGGATTCTACTGTTACAAAGAAATTCGAGATAGGAAAAAATCTTGGCCACTAAAAAGGGGGGGGATGCTAAATAACCAATTGTAGGCAGATGATTTAAAACTCTCTTATTAGAATGGAGAAAAACATGGGAGAAAAAAAAAAAACGCAATAGACAAGGGAAAAACATTTGATGATGGCCTTTCCCAGAGTCATGAAACAAAGCTGGCTGAAGCTTTGGCCAAGGGGGCATAAAAAACAGCAGCAGTTCGACAAACTTTAAACACAAAACTAGTATGTCAAGTAGGTGGCAGTCGGAGACACAAGAAAAGGAGGGGTGACAAAACACAGGTTTTACCCCCCATTGGTATGGGGCACAATATAAGCAAATTTTTTAGCTTTTGGTGGGCCCAATCATACCCAAAATAAGCAACACAAAAAAATTATCAGCAAAAGGGAAAAGAGGGTTTTTGTCCCACAAATGTTGCCAAAAAAACGCTACATTTTGGGGGACTGAACCTTTTTTCTTTTTAAAAGGGTGAGTGCGCGGAGAACGGGGGGGAACTAATTGAGCGAAGGATTTGCCCATTCCCAACACGGTTGAAATACCAATAACAATTCTTGAACCAATGTCCCAATGCAATTTGTCCCCCTTATTGTGGAGGTTCTAATTTTTTGGAGGGCAAAAAGGACCGCCGCTAAGGTTATTTCAATCGGGTTTCTATGGCCAACAATTTTTAAAGACGCGGAACAGAGTTTGCAAGGGTTGTGATCCCCAATGTCAAAGGACGGGAAACAGTAGTAGAAAATGAGCTACCCTTAAATTTCCATTTTAGGATAGTAGAACTTTTTGAAGTATGGGGGCATTGACTTCATGGGACCATTTCCGCCATCTCCATGGGAATTTATATATTTTAGTGGCTGTAGGACTATGTGTCCAAGTGGTGGGAAGCACATTAGCTGGCTCCATCAAATGATGGGAAGGCCTTACTTCAAGGTTCTATAAAAAGGCAACATATTCACCCAGTTTGGCCTTGTACCCAAGGGCATTAGTCAGCGCTGAGGGAACACCACTCTGCTGCAATCGATTGATGAATAGCCTGTTTAGAGAGATTACAATGTAAAACATAGAGTGGTGACACCTTATCATCCCACCAATTAATGGGACAAGCAGAGAGGTAATCCCAAAGAGAAATTAAAAAGTTATTTTGGAAAAAGTGGTACAAACCAACATGAGAGATTGTTCGGTGCAAAACGTGATGATGCATTATGGGCATACCGAACAACCTTCAAAACCGATTTAGGAATGTCCCCTTACAAGCTAGTTTTAGGAAAAAGCATGTCATACTACCCTAGAATTGGAGCCATAAAGAATTTTGGGCATTAAAGAAAGTTAAATGGTTGACTATGAAAAGATGGAGGACTTGAGGCGAGAAGCAACTAAATGAGTTGGAGGGAATTAGACATTCGTAGCCTACACGGAAAATGCTAAGATGTACAAAGAAAAAACAAAATGGGCCCATGACAACAAAAGTAGGCCCAAAAGAGTTCGACAAAGGACAAAGGAGGGTTGACTTATTTCAACTCAAGGCTGAAAATTATTCCGTGGAAAATTTAAAATCAAGTGGGGTTTTGGTCAGTTTTATAGTGTGAAGAAGTCACTCCATATGGGGCAATTACGATAAAAACATGGAGATGAAAACTTTCTTAACCCTTCATAGTGACTGGCCATTTTGAGATTGCAAGTCGTAGCTTAGCGTGGAGAAGTAAAAAGAGGCATTGCATCTTTAGAGATTAAAAAGCATGAAAAATAAACCATTTTGTGCACAAAGGGAGGCTGACAAAAGAAGAACGGTAAATCAGGTTAACAAACTCCCGAGAAGCAAAGTTAGTTTTTCTTCTCTTTTATTTTTTGCACTTATTGGTGTTTTTCAAATAGTCATGACTTCACTTTCTCGTTAGAATGATAGTTTTTAGGATTTTATGTATCTTTTTGTCGTCGAATGACTCGCATGACATCCAAGGAAACATAGACCAATTTTTGTCCATGAATTAAGGAGGATTTAGATGTGTTTAGGAATGCTAATTCTTAGGCATATAAAGGGGTGTTATTATACATTAGAAATTCACCATGCTGCAGCAAGACCTACAACCGATGCAGGTGGGATAGATTAGGACTTATAGCAGCAGCTGGACTATAGCAGAGTTGCAGTATTTCAAGTTTCACTGGAGACGAATTTTAAAAGAATGGAGACCGCAAAAAAAATCCTCACGGATCCTTAAAGATACAGGGAAATTCTCTCAACACACCCTTTACGAATCTTATTATATTATTCTTGAAGCTATGCATCCATATTTGGTTGTTCTTTTTTGTTTTGTTGACTCGCAATTTAATTTGACAGAATGTTCATGAATGCAACCTAAAGAAAACATGACGTTTATTAGATCGGATAATATATCACGCATTGTTTTATTAGTGTGTTAGTAGGGATGGTTTAGGCACGAACTAGGACTCTAATATAAAAGTGCTTTCAATGTTGATAAATAAAAATAGAAAGGTGCAGATGTGTGTGTTCCCTTTATCATTTTAGAAGTGTTTTGGGGAATACGGTGGAAGTGAGGAATGTGTTATTTTTCTTGTAAGATTTGGTTATAAGTGTAGGGTGAAATGTGGGGAAAAACTGAATTGAGGAAAGGAATGTGATCTAAATCATGCCTTTGATGAATACTCTACAAACATAAATATATGTAGAAAAATTTTGTTAATGAGAAAAAAAAAAAGAGAGAGGACGCTGGATCATTGGCTACCAAATTAGAAACATCCTAGGTGGACGATTTTTATCCTTTCTCAGCCCTAAATGGGAAGAAACAAGCTATTATAAAAGGGGGAAAAGGACACCTAAAATAGGGGAGAGCCACACTTTGGTAGAGACATCGGATTAGATCTAACAGCAGCAGCCTCCGCTTGTTGTGAACTTGCCTGTGAAACCATACCCTCGACAAATTGACGGATATGAGTGTAATTATCCAACTCAGTGCATGATTTAGTTGACACTCTAGGACCATATCAATCGGTCCGAAAGAAAACACGTCATAAACGAGTTTTCCCAACCTTTGGCCTGCATCTAAGGACACTTATAACATAAATCAGGCTCAACATGCTCAGTATAAAGGATAAACATCAATCTAGGCATGTTGAAAACTCATAAAAAATGGTACGTAATATCAGAGTTCTCAAACATGCAAGACTAAAACTTTAATAAGCTCTAACTGATGCTAAAATCGTCCACTGATACCTGTTTCCAAGTTAGAATTATTATGAAACTAAGTCAATTAGGTTTCTCAGATTATGAATTTCTAATCATATGCCGCTTTTCCCCTAATCGATTCCTACAAGTAGTATTGCGATGTTTATTCTAGTATGGCTACTTAAAAGAGGGGCTATGTTCCGGTGTGTTTAGGTGCTAGGTTTAAAGTCTCCTGAAAAGGCTTTTCTTCTTAAATTTCTATCGTACAGTTGGGGCAAAATTGTGTCTAGTTTCTGTAAGTGTACAAACAATTATTAAGAAGAATCAAGGTCTAAACAAGCAGTGAAGCGCAGTTTGAATAGATGGTAAATGTCATCAAAATGAATGCGAAACCTCTTACAACCATATGTTTGGGATCATTTTTACGACCTTTCTTAGCTCTTTCAAGTCTTCAAATCTTTTAGGTAGGTCCCAAAATTGAATCGATTTTCTGGATTTATAAAATATCTTATGACTACGCCGGATCTCAAAATATGCTAAACAGGTCTAAATAGTAGCTCAGATGGTTAATGAACACAAAGTTAGTATATGTGGATTAGTCTCATAAACTGGCACCATCATCATCTCTAATTTAAGATCTTGAAAGCAAGGGCAGTTGATTTTCCTTCCTCAAATAACAGTTTAATTTTTCATGCGATTCAACGAATATTTCTACCCTAGTTCTGCACAAAATTTATAGTCCTACATATCACACTTCATTTAAGACAACTTCGGCACTTAAATTGATTCGTAATCCGAGCAAGTTATGGGGTTCAAAACTTGGGTACTCGAATCGTTGTAGCTTATAAAAATTCTAGGTTGTTTCTTGCTCTTGGTTTAGTAGGCTAACCGAGGCTTATTTTCTCATCAATTCCTTGAGCAAATGTGTTTATATTTTCCCCCTAACCAACAATGGTATGAAGAGCGTCCATGACAAGACTTGTATAGATAGGAAGTTGAATTTCTAATCAAAATTCTAAAATTTTACACTCCAGGCTTCTCAATAGACAACCTATGGGTTCTTTTGTTTTTTGCACTTTCAACCTTCAATTTCCTTCATCAAATTTGTTTTTTCTTCTTGTCCATGAATCTGTACAAGACAATCTTAAGGATTAGCTTTAAACGTGAGAAAGAAATTTCTGCGATTTTAGAAACTTTTGCGAAACTCAAGTCGTGTTCTCAATCCCTTCCTCTAGCTTAAGTGGAGTAGAAGAAACTGGTTTGGTGATGGACAGTGTGCCTACAGTACCGTTCTCGTCCGCCAATAACACAACCTCCTAGTTTGCTTCGGCGAAAAAAACCATTTTCCTCTCAACTTTGGACGTCCATACGCTGACGTTGAAGTCAGGAACCGGTATATCAATTCCAACTCGTCCATGGACAATCCCTCTGTAACGTTTCATAAAGGAATCGAGGGGAGAAACACCTTATAATGAGCTGGCAGAGCCCGTTTTTCAGATGAAGGAGCAGTGGAACGCGTGTCTTCTTCCTCTGCCGGAGGAAAAAGTCGATGATGTGGCTGGTTGAACTCAATTGACCACGTAGCCTAATTTTCTGTCCTTCCTTAGTTTTTCAGAAAATTGGGACCCCTTTGTGGCCGTGATTTCTCACAACAAAATTCGCAATGTTTCCAGAAACTAGACTCACTAAGGAAGGCCTACCGAAATAAATGTGGAGGAAACTTCAGTGCCGGAAGCATAAGAACAAGGCTTCGAACACCGTACGAAGAGTTTATGTAGCCATCTTGTACTTTTCTTAAGAAAAATTCTTGTAGGAATGAATGTATTTTATGAAACCTTAAATTAAGAATGAATTAAAGAAACATGAAGAAAGGCAACAACAATAAGGTTAAGAAAAATAATTATAAAGGGGAAGCACTAGAATTGTGAGTTAAGGTCTTGAATAGACCAAATTGCTCGGATTTGAGTAACTTTAAATTGACCCCTAAACGAACTTCGTTACGGTATCAATTTTTATTTTGAGCATTTATGACATGGAAGAGTTGTATATGGAATTTTGATTAGTTGTTATTTAGACAAGATTATTGTTAAACTAAGAATTTTTTAAAAATGAACAAATACCCACATGCAAATTTACCTCAGTTTATGACTTTTAATACACGCTATCTAACATGGAACTTCTTACATGTGCTTATAGTAACGTTTATCTCGAGATATCGTTAATTTTGCACGTTATGGGACGCCTGGCTAGGCTGGCCCTTTAGCTTTGAACCTAGGAATTAAAAACCATTAAGTTTTTAAGGCCTACCCCATGGTATTATGTACAAGTCTAGATTCCCAACATCCTGTGTCAAAGAATGGTAGCCTAGAATGATTTGACTAGCATAGTAAATTAGTTACCAAAAAGAATCTCATGCCTGCAAAATGGGCCATTATCCTCCCATCTCGGATGTGTAGCTTGAGGCCCCTATTCTTCTTATTAGGGAGTTGTATCATGAGGGGCATAATGTTATGAAGGGTCTCCCCTTTCCCTCACTAAGAAGAGATGTCCTACAATCCACGATTCACTAAGGGCAGGATGTATACGATGCATGATATGGCACCAGCTCATATGTTTCAGTGGGGAGGGAGAGAACCAAAAGTTTCTTTAAGACAAAGTTTTCAGAATCCATTATACTGACTTTATCAAGATGATCTTCTAATTTTTTATGCCCCTGAAAACTCAATAAGAATGGATTTCCTAGCTTTAAGTCTTTAATTAAGTAGCCTACATATAGGCTAGTCTTACGTGAATTCTTACTACACTCCACACACTTATCATTTTTTTTTTCAGCGTAACTAGGAGCTATCTAGATGGGAACGAGCCTTTGAAGCATATGAGTTAACCTTCGTCTTTAGCTAATTATATTTTGAGTTGTTCTTTTGAATTTGACTTCTTATTTTGGTTTGAAATGATTTTTGGATTGATCGCTACTTTGAATATACCCATTAGCATAAACTTTTGGTCTTTATATGTGGTATTAGAGCAAGGTTTTCTATGCTCATCGTTCAAAATAACGATCCTTTAGCCGCTAAATTCAGCTTCGCTTATGTCGGAATCTTTAAGTTAAATTCAATTATTTCTTGGAAGTCTAAAAAGTAAACCAATGTGTCCAGATCATCACCAGAAGCCGAGTATCGAGCATTTGACAGATGTTTTCACTAAACATTTTAGGAGACAACAATTTGATTTTCGTAAAGACAAGTTGGGTGTTATTGACCTACACTCTCCAACGTGAGACACTCTCCAAGTTGGGTGTTATTGACCAAGCACTCTTCATCTTGAAACACACTCCCAAGTTGGGTGTTATTGACCTATACTCTTCGTACGTGGAACGCCTCCTCCTAAGTTGGTTGTTATTTTCCCCTCCATTCTCCATCTTGTGACGTCCATCTTGAGGTAGTATTGGTGAATGATATTTTATATAGACTAAGTTAGATTTTCCCTTAATTTCTAGTATCTAGTTGATATCCCCCCCCCCCCCAAAGCATTATCTATTTCCATCTTGGAGTGGATTATTGTAATATATTTTATATAGAATCAGTTAGATTTTCCTTTATTTCGAGGATTAGTGATAACAAATTTTTTTTTTTGTATTCCCTATTTAAACTTAGAACTGAACTTTCATCCACCTATGTTCTCATTCTTAACATGGTATTATGTTTTCTCATGGTATTATGTTTTCTCATTCTTAACATGGTATTATGTTTCTCATTCTTAACATGTATCAGAGCTCCTCAGTCTTAACATATGCTATTGTATCATTCAACATAGGAATCGTCATTCTTAACCATGGTTATTATCATTTCTTAACATTGTATTACATGGTATTATCATTCTTAACATGGTATCGGAGCTCCTCAGTCGTTACATATGCTATTGTTGGAGTAAAGTACACTTACCGATGGAGTTCCAATGATTAAGCAAATCGAGAAAAGAAAGGTGCATCTAGTTGGTATACGACAGGCGAACTTTTTCTGTGAGTGACTTTCACTAGTGTTCTAAAAATACCTTTTTAGCTATCCTATTCTCTCAGATCTCTCTCATTGTAGACGTGGTCGTTCATTCATGTACCCCCATTTAGGATGTCCACAACTTATTCATGAAAGTTGGTAAGACTAAGGGGAAGGTGCATCATCGTATATGTCATGATTTTAAAGTTTTGGACCTCCATGCATTTTGTGTCACGTGCTCAGATACTTCTCTCTTATGATGAATTGGCTGCTTATATAGGATAAAATGATTGAACAAATGTGTTTAGTTTTAGTTTTAGTTTGAAACAAATGTGTGGTACAAATTTGAGATCTAGCCCGAGAATAAAATGATTTGTTTTTAGTTTGCCCTATATTTGTGATATAATTTGAAGTATGTAATTAACTGAATTGAATTATTTTCATAGTTGATAAACGAATAATCATTGTATATTTAACCTCCATGAGTAAGATCTAAAAAAAGCATACAGCTTCTATCATATATAGAAACGAATCACAAGTTATCAGACCAACAAACTTACTCAAGTCTTAAAGTGTCATGGTCCACTAGTCTTTGGAGGGGGCTATTTTAGTAATTTCATCCATGAATTCAAGTAAATATCAAGTTTCACTAGAATGTAGTTTGGGTCATAAAGCCCAAGGGTTCACATCTTAGAGGCATTTTAGTTATTTTTGTACATCTGTCTGATTCAGTCCCCTTTCAACTTAGTCTAATGACCTTTTGAACATAATATATGATTTCATGGCTTAGATAAAAAGCTTGGTTTTGTGGTAGTTATAGCTCTTTAAAACTTGCTTTTTTCGAGCATAAAGCCCGATTAAGTCCTTCTGACTAAATTCTCATAATCCTTTAAATCAATTAAAAAATTTAAACCGATTCCTGCCCGTATATCTTGAGAAAATTCCAAATTGCTACTTAAGGGGGAGGCTACTGTCATTGATGTTAAAGCCTTAGTCATCAAGCTTTTTGGTTTCCAAAATTGTTACAAATTATCACATAGATTTCTCACGAGTCTTGTTTCTTGAACGTATCAAGAAATTGATGATGACAGCATTAAAAGGGGTTAACTTGAAGAAAACCAAAGGTTGGATCATGATTTGGGCTGACACTGGCCGGTTCAATTGTGCCAGCCACGTATTCGTCTTCTTTCTCAGAAAGGAAGAAGCTCATCCACACGTCGTTGCTTTCCGTCCGCCTTAAAGTTTGAAGCTCCCAACTTCGTAACAGATCCTAATTGGGCTCAATTTTTTAGGGACTTGTAGATGGTACATCGAAGAGAATGAGACTATTTCTTACCTTGTCATGGACTGATCGTAATTTATCCTCCTCGCAAGTTGGCTACAACTATGTGTTCTTGCCGCAGGAACAACTACGATTAAATTTTTATTAGTCAAAATAATTCATACCTTCTCATACCATTATATCGCTTTCATCAAATTTCTCTTTCCTCCCTCTAAAGCTAATAATTAGTTTTGGAAGAAGGATGAATTTGTGTGGCCTTAATTTTTTAGTCAAATTCCATCCACGGCTTGTAGGTTATATAGAAAATCCCACTCGTAGGTGAATATAGAAAACCCTCCCGACACTGATCCCTGGTCGGTTCGACCAACCACAGAGGAAGGGGAAGCAAGGGTAGCACGGGGCAACCATATGACTGAGAATCTAGTATCTAAGGAATTTTTAAAAGCATGATCCGATGGTGTTTTTATGGGAAGTCTAACCCAATCATTGCTAAGGTTTGGGTGGAATCCATGGACCACATCCTCGGATACATGAAATTGCCCTAAAAACACCAAAAAGTAAATTGTTCCGCTTACCAAGCTCAAAATGAGATACCCATTCTTTAATGAAAGATTGCTATAGAGAGCCTTAAGGGTGGATGTTGTGGCTAATTAGTTGCCACCAATGAAACATGCCTTCTATAACAAATCCCATCAAGTTTGTGTGCAAATATAGGATGCTAAGTCAAAATGTCTTTCTACACATGAAGTAGGAGAACCAGAATATAGAGGAATCCGATCTAGAGTTCACCAGATTGTCTCGGTTTTTTCCCTCAAAATGGTGGACACAACAAATAGGACACAATGATTCAATTATGGGTGTCAGGAGTGAGATTCAAGGGACGATGGGAAGCAATAGCGCCCATAGGTTACATAGTTGCTCTCTCTCTTGCTACTACAATGATGGATACCCATATTCGCATGAGGCATCGAAGGACTCAGGAGCCTAGGATAATTCCAGCAGTCAGAAGGAAAGTTCAATATGGCCTTCACGGGATAGCTCTGACGGACCCCGTATGAGCTAATATTAGATGGAGATGCATGCTTTTGGGTGTGGAAATAGTAACCCCAAGGTAGCTTGAATGCTGTACTAACCTCGAGTTAACGCAGCATTGGGAATAGCAATAGTGACCTTAGAAAGAAAGTTGAAAGATGCAAACACCATGTGGACAGTAATTTTACCTAGTGCTTAGATTCTAGATTTACACATTTGTTTACTTTTGCTACTTTCAAAACATTCACAATTAGAACTGTACTCTAGAGTAAAAATTATCTTTGGTCTACAGTACGAAGATATTTTAATGCAGATGACGAGTTTACAGTCTATTATAAATTAGTTGTGTCCTTAAAGGCCCCTAGATATATTGCTGAATATATTATACATTGACAACTTTAACTTTATTTTTGATATAGACTAATTGGCTGAGAATCATGCAATCAACTATAGTAAAGCTCACAAAGTTATATTTAGACGCCTGTCATACAAAGATTCAAATTTTGGAGAAGGAATTTGGAAAGTCCACCTTAAGATGATCTCCACTTGTAAAATTAAAAAAACAAAAGTGGTAAGTCATGAAGTCTTAGGCCTTGTGTTCTAGTGTTGACTGACACATTTAGACCTTAGAGGTAGTGTAGTTTCTGTACCTATAGTGCATGACTTTGGAAATTGAACTTTTAGCCCTCAACAACCCCAATCTAAAAAATAGCCTATATGGTGGCCTCGACTAAATTGAATGGAAATCAAGTGAACGGTTTAGTCTAGAATTTTTTGATCATGAGTTTATAAGACCAAGTGTCTCCTCATGGGGAGTCTCACTAATGGTTTTCAGCGAAGCATCAACTACCGAAAATTGAACAAAATGCTAATTAAGAACAAGTACTTGCTACCTCACAATTGATGACCCGTTTGATTATTTCGGATTTTATAGTGATATTTTTTTTTGATTAAGTAATGCGTCTACGAACATTTATGAGCCTGATGAATAGGGTATTTTAAATATTTTCTGGACATCTTTTTGTGATAGTATTCTGTAGGGACATATTAGTTTTATTCGCTGGCGAACGATGAGATATACCTAAAACAAGTTCTATCGAAGTTTACGAGCACGGTAGTGTAGAAAGAACTAGAAGCTTTATGCAATGTTTTTCAAGTGGTGAGTTATGGTTGCAAGAAGTGCCTTTCTTGCGCTCTGTTGTGTGAGGAGGATGACGGTTATCATCAGTGGATCAAACAGTTTAACCTTGAGATAATTGATAAACTCACCTCATCTACTCAGTTGCAGAAATTAGAATTTTTCTCTGGGTTAACTGGATATTACCAAAGTTTACAACCTACACTTCTCGCAATCTAATCCACTGCCTTTTACTCAGTTAACCAGAAAGGAGAAACTGTTGCTTGAGAATTAGGCCGGTAACCCAATTTTAACTTCAAATATCAAATTTTAATGGCAACATGTGCTCATTTACTTAATGGTTCAAGAAACCTTTGTGGTTTATAGTGATCAAATCAGTTAAAAGGTAAGCTGTAAGTGGTGTTCTAAGTGCAAATGACAAGGTTATGACGCGATACCCTCGACACAAAGAGAGGAATAAACGAAGCGTAATTATCCAACGCATGATCTAGAGTTAAGTTATGGGTTTTATTCGCTCTAAAGATTTAGTGATACTGACACTATAAGATGAGAAATATACGAGTCTTTACCAATCACAAGATCTCAAAAGACCTATTCATGTAGATAGAATTACAGATGAGATAGAGATAATGATTAAAAGTTGGGTCAGAAAAAAAAAGGACTACGATATAAAGATTTTATGTCACCCAAAGAAAGATAATGTCGTGGAAAAATGTCTAGGCGCAAGAAGATCGCTCATTCTTCCGCGCTGATCAATAAATAGAGTGAGTTTCCCAGTGAAATTGGAGAAGGTAAGCATCAGGTGTCATGGGGTTACTAGCCCAACTCTATGCCCCTTAACACGTGTCGTACACATTACGGTTTTGATGTGGCATGTTGGTTATGTTTCTTAACTAAATGTATGGTTATGTTTATGTTGGATTCCATGAGACATAAATATGAATGTTAGCTATGTTCCTTGTGATTACTTACATGTTGTATGATGTATGATGTCTCTATATATACGTTATGAACATGTACACTATATTAGCATATTCTATTCAACTTCCGTTTTTGAAATAATTGTTTTAGCCATGAATGCTATTCATGAGAAATTATGTTTACTAAAGAACGCAGGTATGCCCCCATCATACATATATGTCATGGATTTAAAGCTATGGGGACCTTCATGCATTTTGGGGGTCATGTTGCGTCGGGATACTTCCTCCTACTAATGCATAAAGTACGAATTATTGTGTACACCATGATATTATGTCATGCCTTTTTTCCTCCGCGACTTTTCCTGGTAGAGCGATTGTGCGGGCTAGTCCAAAAACCTTGTCCAAGGGGATATGTATACAAGTACTACCTTGGGGTCCAATGTGCACGAAAAAAAGGAGGGAAGGAGGGCGTGTGTATAGACGTATACCATCCAGTTCAGCTGACTAGAAAGTGAGACCAAGGGTCATGATAGATACTGAAACTCTGTGATAGGTCACTAACACGATTGCATGTGTTTGGCATTTTTTCTGACCGCCAATAGTAGGGTATCCAGACGAGTATTTTTAAATACTCACGAGCACGTGCTATTTTGTTTCAGGTAAATTGGAGGCACCCCATGTAATGAATGAAGGGTGTCCGCTATGAAGACCATGGACTCGAATCTATGACATAGTAGGGGAAAGGGTAATAAAGATATGTACTTATCTTTACTATTGTTGACTTTAGGTTACTCAGAGAACCTTTCGTTATTGACATAGATTTTACGAACATATTAAGTTTTATACTATCGTTTATGAAAGTGTTTTTAAATAAAAAATTTTTCATACTTATATATATATTATGCATAATGGCGCCAACCTTAATTTTAGTAGATAAATTAGGCTCCGTTAATTGAAAATGGATTTTAAACCACATATTAAAATTTATAATATCGTTTATAGAGTGTTTTTAATGATTTATTTTTCATACATGAGTAGATATGTTAGGCATAGAGCAGCCATCGTATTTTTACATAAATAATTAGACGGCAATTAAGTATTTTATCAAAAAACAAAAGACTAAACTGTTCACACCACTAAGGGTATCAAGTAGACTCAATGCCTCACTTGATATTATATTTTGTCTCTTGTTTGTTTTTAAAATTACACTTTCGGATTTTTTTTTTACACGGCTTAATAAGATTCTTGTACCTTCCTTAAACAATATTAGTTTAGCCCTTAAAATTTTGTTTTACTTTTGGAACACACTTGAAAAAAAATACTGTATCGGAAAGGGACATATGTGTCTAATATATTTAATTTTTTATAACCAACATAAAAAAAAAATAAAACCTACTATTGAACAACCTCAATGGATTATTTTTTATGAAAGGGAAGAATTTTAAATATTAACTACTTAGAACTTTAAGAAAATGTTTCTAAATGTAGTACAGATCGGTTTGTTGTGGCCATTTTGCTTCCATTCGCGCCTAATAACACGCCAATTTTCCAATCAAACAACCATATTTCCAATTTCTCAAATCTTGCCTTAGAACTCTCTTTTCGAAATCTCGCCCCCCCCTCCCATTTTCTAACTTTTTCTTCTTTGAACCTGGGGTCAGAGGCTCGAGCATACGTCGCTTGGGCCATGGAGGTGCCTAAGAACGAATAGGTTTTAACTCACCTTGTTAGCTGGGGAAGTGAGTGTCGCAGAATCGCCGCGTCCGTTTCCATCAACTGCGATTGTGACGACTCAGTAAGCACCTCTATTCAAATGGCCGCTTTTTCAAGATTGGGTATGTACAGTCTGCATTTCTTGAATGGTGTGCTTGCAAGAAGAGGTCGTACATCGAACAAAGCGGGGGGGACCACCCAAGGGTACATGAACCAACCGTCGAGTACAATGAAAAATGGAAAAGAGAATGAAGGTACTAAAATTGAAGACAGGCACTTTACACAAGGTTGAAGCAAGCTCTTGCGAAGGGGCATGAAGAATAGGGGCGTACTCAGCAATACATACTCTTCAAATAGCATATTGTCGACAGATACGGGTACAAGCGAATGACCCTACGTCGCATGCACTTTACACATAGAAGCGTGGAGGGCAATGTGATATTTGTTTCTCTTTATGTCAATAGACCTCATTTAAAAAGGGTTTTTTAGGGTAACAATGATTGAGATGATAGAAGTTGTTTAAAGGCACAATAACACGAGAATTTGAAATGACAGACTTTGGGCTTGTTGAAGTTTTTCCCTTGGTTTAAAGGTTAAACAAGGAGAGATGGGTTATGTTTTTATATCACAGGAGACATATGCACAAAGAGAGATTTTGAAGAAGTATAAGATGACAAATTGCAACCCGGTATCCAATACCAATGGAACCATGGTGTAGGTGCAAAAAACTCTCAAAGTACGATGAAGGAGAACGAGATAGATGCAAATAAGTACTGGAGTTTTGGTAGGAAGCCTTCGCTATCTTACATGCACAAGGTCAGATCTTTCATTAAGTATCGGCATTATAAGTCGGGGGTTCGATGGAGGAGCCAATTTATTCTCATTGAAAAGTCTTTGTAAGTGAGTCCTGACTACGGTACTATCCAAGGAACAGTGTCACTTGGGCTGTTCTACTCGAAAGAAGAAGATTACAAGTTGGTTGGTTACTCTGACAGGTGCCGACATATGGTGCGGAGAAATAGACGATCGAAAAAAAATACGAAAAGTACATCGGGTTATGTATAGTCTTTATGGGCAACACAACATTTACTTGGCTTTCAAAGAAATAACCGATCGTGACGCTCTTGACGTGTGAAGCTGAATATGTGGCAGAAGCATCTTGGTGTGTATGTCACGCGATATGGCTTAGAAATTTGTTGAGCAAGATGGAAGCTAAAGCAAACTTGGTGCAACCGTGATTCAAGTTGACAACAAATCAGCAATTGAGTTGGCAAAGAACCCAGTGAACCATGAAAGAAGCAAACACATTGACGTTTGTTTTAACTTTATTCGAGATCATGTGAAGGAAGGAAGTGTGGAATTGCTGCATGTTGCCACGTCAGGATCAAGTTGCAGATATTTTTTACAAAACCGCTACCGAGAGTACTTTTCGACAAATACAAGAAGATGATTGGCATGACGGATGGTAGAATCATTTTAAGTTTATGGAGGAGTTTTTGTTGAATAAACATTAAAATGTTAGTTTCTTTAGAGGGTTTTAAATTCAAAAGCTAGTGGAAAAATGACCAAGGCCAAGAAGTCTGGTTAGATGAAAAGGCATCAAAAGTTGTTATAGGAGATAATGCATTTTTATGGCTATAATTAGCTTTATTATTTTCATTTTAGAAGAGCATGTAAATGCTTATAAATGATTGTTTATTTCTATTGTGAAGCATAGCAGAGAAAAAGACATAAAACAGAGAAGTAAAAATAGAGAAGAGTGTTTTGTCTCTCCACCTCGCGGGAAGACAAAAAAATAGTGTGACTGAGATTGTTCTTTTTTTTCTTTTGCTTTTTACAACCGTTAGTGCCCACATGTATGCCCCTCTAACATAGGAGCAGTGGCTGGCTTTTTTTCCCTACTGTCGGGGCCTGTTACCCTTAGCGACTACATGTCCCCCAGCGCCGATCTCCGATCACCCCCCACGTAGTAGCCTGCAAATGTGCGAGCGTAATGCTCTTGCATGAGTGCCTGCGCAGCTGCGCCAACCATTAGCCTCTCCTATGCACTCCTTCTCTTCCTAGCAGCGCGTACTGACACACATGGAAAGTCCCGCACATCGGCTGCCAAGATGTATCCGGATAATTGATGCCTGTACTTTTAATTTCCTCAATGCTTATCAGTTTGAGTTCCCTGAAGGCCCAGAACACATCGCCATGTTGGCGCCAAGGGTCCGTGTTACCGCTCACTGGTCCGACGTATACGCTCTCAGGGCGTCTTGCCAATAAACTAGTTTTTCTTTTTTTTTTTTGTTCCCCCCCTTTTCCCCAACTCCCCATGGACTCCTACACTCCTCATCTGCCCTCCTTGGGACAATCTCCTCCTTAACTGTACAATGCCAAGTTCACCTAAAACGCCGCGCCACCTACTCCTCCTAATGACGCGATATCGGGGACCATGTCAGTGTCGAGGTGGGCCCTACACTCAGACGTGTCGCAAGACTCAAGAACCGCGCCAACCACCCTCGTACGCGTACTGACCGACTGTCACCACTCTCTATGATCTTGCCCTAAACCCGTGTTTCCGACAGCTGTGGCTAGCCACCCTACCCTTGAACATGCCCCGTTGTATTGTACGGGATATCTTGAAAAATCGCGCTCGAGAGAGTTTGGTCCCTCATGGGGTTTGGCAGACGACCGCCGTTGTTCTCCCCAGTGTCAAGCCTCTTCCCCTTGTCTCCACCGGGAGGGGATGAAAACAAGCCTTACCTTAGCCACCGTAGCATTGCAGGGCAAGCCCTCATGTTGGCGGAAGATGGCCGGTATTCTCTGGTTACGGCATACTACTAGGGACGGGAATCACTAAGAACGTCGCAGGGCTGCACAGACCAGGAGCTGCATGGGTGGTCAGGAGTATAACACCATCATGTTCTTCCTACTGTCGGATATTCTGGCCCAGCACAGTGATCCCCGCCATCTTCGTTATGGGGTGTCCCTGCCATCATGCTTGTAAGGTAGCAAAAACCGCCTCACACAGAACAGCCTTATCCTCCCTCCAGTCAAGCCGCCATGTTCAGGCAGAAGCACGAACATGTCCATGTCCGAGGACCCCCATGGAAATGACAGACCTAATGTGCATAGCGTAGCGCATATAGCGTGGGGTAAAACTTGTTCATCTTCATGGCGTTTGTCTCTGCCATGTGCGCCCTCGATGCCCAGTGAATAGCCGTCAAGCCTCTATAATCCTCCTCTTCCCTTCTTCTCTACCCCCCCCCCATTCTTCCGACTAGAGTGTTGTCATCTACTCCCCCTCGCCAGCAACGTCATCCCTCTTCAGTATGTCCACCACTGCCCCGACCCTTAACGAGGCACCAGATAACACGGGGTCCCACCAATGTTCTTAGTCCCCTGATGGTAGTGCAAGGTGACCATGTCTTTGTCTTTGGTCTCATGGTGATCTCCGTCCCTCGATGGGGGCCAAGGGTTACTGAGCTCTCAGGGATCACCAGGAAAGTACATGTCTGCGACGATTGTCGAGCCGTTGGCCATTCTGCGTCTGGGTCTGCAATTGACCCCATGACTCGTGGTTCGCCCAACTTCCTCCCACCTCGTCCACCCTCCTGTACATCTGGCTGGAGAAGGGGGGTCTGCCTCGAGGCTCACCACCTGGTAGCCCCCCTGAGCTTGCAGTGCGTTGCGCATGGGCCGATCAACTAGGGGGGTGCATTCAGGAGAAGCCTCATCACACTCACGGTGTTCTAGTGGGTTGCCCCCGATTGGCACCAGGTGCGTCGGGAGGGGGAATGCACTCAAGGTAACTTCTCCAGCAGGGCATCACATCTAAGGTGATCGCGTGACGTGTAGTCTATGTCTATGTTCAAGGACCATCATCCTATTCTCGACCTCAGACAAAAACTCACAAACTCTAACTCAAAGTCTAACTCTAACTCTGAAAGCAGAAATCTAAATTTCACTTTAAAAATGAAAAGTTCCCCAAAACGTAAAGTGTTGCCGTGTACTAAGGATGAAAAAGTGTGTGTGATTATATATAGTCGAGTTGTCACCCTTGGTGAGTTACAAGAGTCATAGAGGGTATGTTAATACTGAGGTAGTTTTAGTTGTGCCTAATGGGATGTTGTTTATGGACTTAGCAGCTCGCCGCTGGTGAGAGCAGGAAGAAACCTTGGAAGAAACTAACTCGAAGAAAACCTTGGAAGAAAAACTAACTCGAAAAAAAAAACAAGAGAACTCAAAACCTTCGAAACATGTTGCACTGAAAAAAAATATGTTTTTACTTCACTTCATTACACTCGCCCTGTTTAAATAAAAAAAATCTACGCTAAAAAATGACCAAAGTGGCAACTAAATTTACCCACGGCCCTCCAAAAATGGACTTAAGGACCAACTAAAATTATGCTACTCCGCTAGACGGGCTGCCTAAAGTTGTCTACCAAAAAAAATCATCATCTGACTAATTTAAGGGTAAATAAAGGGGAAAAAAAATCACAGGGCTTTTATCTAACAATATCCTCCTAAAGTCGGTATGTTTAGCTTTATTATTTGAATTCCGATCTTTTGAGCGAAGTTCCTCAAATTTTACTTGTGCCAGAGATTTGGGTGATTATGTCTTTAAGTTGTTCCTCTGTTCGGATGAAGTCAATCTTGATAAGCCCTCGATCTATTACCATTCCCGGATGTAGTGGAACCCTAATCTCTATGTGCTTGCCCTTCGGTAGTGCAAAACTGGATTTTTTATCAGGGAGCATCGTATATTTGTCCAAATCACACGTTGTCCACGCATACAACATTGAGGTGGATCTCAAAATTCTCTTCCGATCAGCTCCCCTGTGTGGTACGGCCCCCCGTTTTTGAAGCAGCGATGTACTCTGCTTCACAAGAAGACAGAGCAACTACCTTCTGTTTAGTTGATTGCGAGCAGATTCGCGCCCCGCCCTGAGAGGAAGTAAATCATTCCGCTGGTGCCTCTTACGATCATCAACGTCACCCACCCATATCACTATCACTATAGCCGAAGACCAGCTCAAGCTTCTTCCTTCCTATCCCTGCAACAGTATCTCACACCCCACAGCCCTCTGGTTTTGGCCACATAGCACAGGGATGCGCTTGACAGTCACACAAGATGCTCCTCCCTTGGTGCCTTTCCATAAACCTACTCACATATCCAATAGACATAGGCGAGGTCAGGGGCGTGTGTTTTACCAGACAGCCGCTCAGACTCCCCACGATACTGCAGGTAATTGGACTGGCGTCGACCGCAACGCGTTGTGCTGACCTCCTTAGCAGGAGCTGGGCCTCCATTGGCGTCCGTCCTTGTAGGGTTACAAGTTCACACAGCCCAGCTGTGTTCAGTAGCTTCTTCGCGTACGCACTTTGACAACTCAATGGTTGATGCCAGCAGTACTCCTGCTGCACGTTTCGATGAACGAGGTAGTAGCGGAGCGCCGCCGAGATCGCTCATCTTGAAGGTCGTTGACATCTCCCAGTCTTGAATCTTCCAGAACTTCCAATGTCGCCTCCAGTGATTATGAGATAGGCGATGTACACTCCCACGAATCATCACGCTGCTCGTCGGTGGCCCAAAAACTTGCGTGTTATATGCTCCTTAGGTGCTTGTCGCCTCCCAAGTGATTAGGATCCGAACTCGAACAACAGGTATAGTTGAGATATCAGCGTTCCCGGCTCAGTGGTGGCTTGTCGAAGCCCGTTAGAGCGCCTCTTGTTGCCGGCGTAGTACCTTGTTGGGGATTGTCGGTGTCTATGAAGACAGGTGGTTGTCAGACGTAGTGTAGGGAATGAACTCTTCATCCACGCTAGCGGGGAGCATTGGGAAACCGTGTTTGATTTTATTATGAAGTAAAGAAAAAGCAATACATAGGAAAGCAAGAACTCTACCTTTGTAGGAAACCTAGGGGGCTTAAAAGACTTCTTGACGTTATACCCCAACAATGCAGAAACTTCTTCACAACATTCCACAAGATTCTTCCTTACTATGACTTCGAAACACACAGATCAAGTTCCCCGTAGTATGCGGCACAGTGCTCATTGTAGTCGTATTCCAGAAAGAAAATCAAAGCGATTGGAAACAGACAAGAGTTTCGAGAATTCCTTAAAAGATCCAGTAATTAATTGAATCTCATTTCAAATTTCAAATATATTTTTTATTTATGTGTCAAAAATACATCAATTGATTAATATTTAATTGTATCAAATAATATGTAACTAATATATTAAGATTAATTTGAACTCCTTCAAATTAATATATTTTTCTCCACTGTTTATATTTCACATATACCAGCCTAATATATTAAATATAAATTTGAACCTCGCAAAATTAAATATCATTTCACTCTCTCTCTTTATATATACTAATATATTAAATATTGACTTTGATAATTTCAAATTAAATTTTATTTTTCTCCCTTATATTTTAATATATCTAATATATTAAATATCAATTTGAAAACCCTTCAAAATTTTTCATTCAAATAAATGAACCCCTTTGTAATGTTACTATGAGTTTAGTTAAGGAGAACTATGGACCTACGTATTATAACTCCAATTGATAAAAAATTAATTAATTAAACTCTTAATTTAATCATTTCGATTCATTAACTCTAAGTCATTCTACTAGACTTAGATTTGCACTCTTATGCACGGTAGGACAATTTATGTCCATAGACGTAAATCATTTACAAAGCAAGTCGATACATTCCACAAGTGTGTTCATAATTACAGCTGGGTCAAAAGTCGTTTTTACCCCTGTAATTACATCTTTCACCTTAAGTACCACTGATTCTCTAATGACAACAATTTGTTTTATGATTCCCAATCATAAACCAAGTCCCTCTAGGCTAATGATGAGGGTGGAGCCCCCCATTGTTCAATGTCTCGAAATCAGTACTTCAGAGAACAACTCATCTACATTTCCTTATATGGAAAGGAGTGAATTCCATCTCATGATATTACGTTCCCCAACTCCCTATTTGGTCAAGTCCCCAAAATGGTAGGCATATTGAATCGGCTAACAGAGTCATTCTCACCCATGTAAATTAAAGGACAAGCCCTCACAGGCAGGAGTTCATAACTCACTTAGGATTAAGATCGAGTCGCATATGATCATCATGTGAAATATTAATCTTTTCAATTAACGGATTTATAACGAGAGATTAAATATTTCTTGGTCCAGTCTTATACAAACTCATTGTATAGGATACCCCCACTTACATGTCTCCACATGAACGGTTTGGATCAAATCATTTGTAACGATTACAAAGTGGGTCATATCAATAGTGTTCTACTAGGATAACGCACCCAACCTTATCCATATACTATAGACTCTTTAGGTTATATACTTGAACACAATCCTCTTGTATGTCAAACCACATACTGTTCAAGATTACATTATTAATAACCTTGGCTTTTTCATACAATGGATCAACATTTAAATTACAAAATAAAATAATACAACAATATTGTTAAAAAACATCAAATAATTAAAGTACGCAGTGCTTTAGGGACTAAATCCATCCCAACAAGTAGTCGGTTTCTCCTTCAAGCTCTCGAGTTGAGGGGAAAGCGGGCTCAAGTTCCAATATGCGTGCATCATCCAAGCGTGACGTCCCGCAATTCGCATATCAACAGCGACGATGGGATTCGCAACCTTGCCAACAAGCGCGAACGCCACATCCTTAGAAGTCCCCCCCCTCGCATTTGGACGTACCCTTTCGTTCGCCTACCAAAGACGGGCCTTGTGGCTTCCAAACAATTCCTACCTTCTTCGTTACCGCTTACACCTGAACACAGCCATTTGACTTTATGGGGCTTTTCGGTGTCCTGGCGGTATGTCTTCTAGACTTCCCATGTTTTGTTCTCTGATGATTGACGTATCCTCCGCTTCTTTTCGCTCTTCTTTCTTGCCTTTAGCCAACATTGTACTGACTTCTCTGAGTCGACGGGAAAGAGTTCAGTTCATCCGCGCCGGCATGATTGACAATGATGCAGTTCGGTCGGCCCACCCTCTTCTTCGAGCTCGCGCAGCCAGAGAGCGGGACCGCGAGTCTGTCCGATGTTTCAATTCATTCACCTTCTCCTAGTAGGGGTAAGGTCTTTTCAATCTTGCCGGTTACTGGTTGCTTAGACCATCAGCGTGATTGGCCCCCATCCACAAGCGTTTAATTCTCAGTACGCCTGGTTTTTGGAACTCCAACTGGATTTAGTGGTAGCGGGGCTTTAGCAGGAGTTGCGCCCAGTATTCGTCTGGACGTCGGCCGTACCCCGGGCAGCTGATGGAGGCTCGGGTGACATTGGCTCGGTGTGCTACGCTCTTCACACACAGCCCCCGCTAGTAGACGAGTTACACTCCACCGTGATTGATCTGGGTTTTGGTCCGCCTCGATCACGTCGGTTGTTCCACGCCAGGACGGTGATTACTCGTTGAACCAACTAAATTATGTCGACTTAATGACACCACTAAAAATTATGCTGGAGTGTTTAATGACCAACCGGAAAATTTATGCTGGGACAATGTTAAATGAACTAACGAAATTATTGTTATTGCTCCAACTCCAAAGGGTGGAAAAGAGAGAGAAGGTTTAGTTGTAGTCTCACCTCCAAAAGGTGAAAAGAGAAGAGTCCCCTTACAAAGATCGACGGGGTGAATTCAATCGCACATTGAGGTCGAATTGTTCTCATACTGAAAAACAAAAAAGTTTAAAATACTTTTTCTTCGGGTATTTATTATGGTTTAATGGGTCTTCTCTTCATCAACGGACACTAAGTAGGAAATCATCTTAATTCTATTAGGAAAAAACCTAACCAAAATTTTACAAATATAACGTTTATATTCAAAAAATAATTCAAAATGCATGATTATGCTTCAATTCAATTATTAAAAAAACATTACTATGGCACAATTAAATTACAAACAAATCAAATTAACAGGCAATATTTTAGAAATGTGAAAATGAATTAAATTACAATAATTTTTTAAATCAAGACATATATATCCGGTCTTCAATGGTTCAATGTTTTCCTTTTAAAACAATTCCCAATATATTTTTTTTTGGACCCTTCTAAATTTAATAATATTAAATTTAAAAATCTTCTGTATTGGAACCTTACAAAGTAATAAATTTTCATTTTCTCTTTGGAATAATTTGCATTCTATAATAAAATTTAAGGAGCAATTTCAAATTAAAATTTAAAGATTTCTTTGAGTACCAATTCAAAATTACAATTTAAGATTTTCCCTTTTTGAAAACTTTCCCAATGGTACACTTTTTCCTTTTTAGAACCATTCTAATTTTGAAACAATTCAAAATATATTTACTTTTTTTGGAAGAATTCCAAAGGTAGTAATAGTCAAAACCTCAAAAACCTTCACAAAGTAAACAATTAGTTAGATTGAACGAAAAATTCGAATTGAAGAACAAAAATTCGATAATACGTAATCAAATGAATCCAAGGACTGTGTATATCAATTGATCTATGATCACTCGTTTCGTTGATAGAAACAACGCTCAAAGATCGAGGACAAACACCATACTAAAACAAATCATTGAAAAATTTGGAACAATTCAAATGTGTTACGAAGGTTTTCAAAAACCGAATGTACAAATGAACGCCGACACTGCCGTTCTCTTGTGTTAATTTTACCATAAACATAGACCCATACAGTATACATTTGTCTAACAAATCTCATAACTCACACCAATATGCCAAAACAATTCAATTTTGAAATCAAACTATTTACACCAATCCTATCATCACATATATGATTTGAAATACAA